>PVJD01000208.1:0-47708 GCA_004026545.1 Mormoops blainvillei | reverse complement strand
GATCTGGATGCTAGTACGTTTCCCTGAGCTTAACGACATGTCGACTCAACATGTTTGTTGCTTATGTTGACTTTCTCCTAAATTACAGTTAGCTGGAGGAAAACAACAATTCACCCAATTCCTCATTACACCTAAATAAAGTTCATCTCATCTGTTTTAGGAGAAGCTTGAAAATGCCTGTGAATTCGTGTAATAGCATTTTTTATAAATAAATTTATATTTGGTATAAAACTGCATGAACAAACCCCTTTTTGTATTTGAAAATATATTATATAGAGAAATAAAAATTAAGATGCAATTTTCAGTCCAATCTCCCCACATACAGAAATATATATTATAAAGAAGTATACATAATAATGATGGAGAAAATAATATGTGACAGGATGACAAGTTAAAACTTAACTGAGTATTTAATTCAATAAACGGTGAATAACCATAAACATAAGAAGACTATAGGAAACTTGATTTTACAAATAAGTATGTATAATTGTTCATTATTGAAAAGGCCTTCACTTCATGGCTACTTTTTCTTGGCTCTGTAGGCATCTGATTTTAGATAATTTTCTTTGAAGTCATTCATCAGCTATTGATCACAACCCAAGTGGCAGTAATAAAAACACTTTACTTGGGGAAGAGCAAAGAGCACACTTGGAACCAAAAGACAGCTAACATTATATAAATGAGGAGACATTACTTATAGCTGAGCCGCAGAATAAGGATTAGAGTATGTATTTGAACAGGAGAAATACTATTTAGAAAGAATAGCTTAACTTAGTAATGCTTAGAAACCTGGGAGTTAAAGAGAGACCATGAATCTCAGTGACGTTATCACTGTCAGTTTAATGGGTATAATGGGCTATTTTGGGGATAGGAATACAAAGATGTTAGGCTAAATTCAGAGTCACTTTCTTCAAAATTCCTATGACTCAATCTAACCTTGGTTCAAATTTATGCTCTACCACGTCCTAGGTGAGCAAATCTGACAAGATCCTAAACCTTCCTGAAACTTCATTTCTTCAGCAATGCAGGGTAAAGACATACTCAGATCCCAGGATTTTCATTAGGATCGTATCCAACGAGATATGTAAAATAACAAGCAAAATACCTGGCAAATATTACATGCTTGACAAACATTAAAATATTAGAGGCAGTGGCAGAAATACTTATTAGTAATTACATATATATTTCCAAGACACAAAGCAAGAGATGAGAAGTGGAGAAGGGTTACTGGCAAGCTCGCGCTGGGAGGCTAGAAAAGGCCAGTTGCTGCTTTCATTTCCTACCCAGCAAAAGCTTTGGAAACCAGAACTGACACAGAGTTAAGAAGCAAATAATTTAGTGTCAGGGCCAGCACCCGAAAGAGCCAGTTTTCAAATGGCTTATGGGTACTACCCATCAAGCCAATAAAATGTGTGTATTTGGGGACATCTAGCTCGGTCACGGTGCCTCTCATATTTTAGTGCTGTGTGAACATCAGGTCCCGGATACTGGGATCAGCATCCTAAGTCTGTAGGAAGCAGATGTGGAGTCATAGGGCTAGGGTCAAGACTTTGAGCCAAACGTAAGGAGAAATCCAAATAACTAATCATTCAAACGGTTATGGTTCCTCTAAATTTGTTTCCCACAACAACAACAAACTACTTAAATGTTGGTGTCACACCCAACCATGGAATATAGCATTGAGGTGGAACATGGAGGAATAACATGGTCTAGGAAGCTAAGAAGTTGCCATTTAGCACAAGCTCAGGTTGATGATTTTAACTTCTTTTGCCATTTCAAACAGTACAGAACATCTTTGGCTGAATTTCTTCACCTAAATGGGTGTGCTGTTGAATCATTTCACAGTGTTGAATGAGGAGATACAATGAAGATCAGGCACTTAGAAAAAACAAATGGCAGATCCATAAAGCATCATATAAAGTCAATTGCTAAGCTATAGTGACCCTCAAGTGCTGACAATTTAAGATGAACTTGTCTTAGCTTAGGTGGTACTTAATTCACTCTATACTTACGGAGAAATGCTCATCACTTTTCTTTGCTAGTGCTGATAAATATGGGGATAAATGAGATTACATAGGCTCTCTTAACTCCGATAATAAACTTTAACTAATTAACTCATAAATGGAAATAACCCATAGAGATTATCAAGATTTTAAAGACAAATTAGTAACAATGGAAAAGAAATATATTCCTCTCGTTGGTCAGGCCACTCACTTATCTTTTGTGTGCAAGGGGGATCTTTGGCAGGATTTTATCTAATCACCATCAGTTAATATTTGTTGAATGCTTCATGAATATATGCCTCTGTATTGAAAGCAAGGCAATGTATAACAATAAACTGTTAAAATATGTGTAAGATTTAATATGCTTGCCATGATAAACTTTTTGTTCATCCTGGACAATTATTCTGCATATTTTTCTAATTCACAATAATTTCCTGACACCAATCTTGACATCAGTTCACAGTAGAATTTTCTTATTTTTTGGTTCTGTGTGTTCTTGATTATTTTCAAGGAAATATTCAAATTAAACAAAGGGAAAATATTTTATTCTAATTGTCCTTTTAAACTTAGAAGTGTACTTGGAGATTTAGTTCCAAGACTTTTTTTTTGGCTGCTGCTCTTTGAAACAGCAAGGCAACAATTGCAGTTCCACAGGATGCTCCTTTAAATGCCATTTCCAAAGGCATATTATCGTATTAAGGAAAATTAACAGAAAGCTGTGGAAAACCACAGACTGATATAGATGCCTCTAAATGACAATGTCTTCAATATTCCAGTTAGAGAATATGAGAAAAGACTACGAGTATACATCATTGTGGATTCATTTTTCGCATTAGAAACCTCTACAGAGATGTTAAAAAATACATGGTTTCCTTGGTATAAGTGTGTGACTCAAATAACAGACACTGCTTTCAGTGACAGAAGAATCAAATTTGCAATTAAACCACAGACCCTGCAGCTTTAAAGTAGAGTGTTGGTAAAACAATCCTTGGCTTCAAAAACACCCAAAAGCAAAATCCATGACATTCAGCCGCTGTTTTGAAAGAGATCACTCATTCTGCCCCCAACCAAATTTTCGGAGGTTTGGTTTTAGGGATATGATTATACCACCCATAAAGTGTCATAGTGGTCATGGTGTTCTCTGATATATCTTTGGGAAACATATTATTTTTAAGTAAGCCCTTGGTTAAGGGACAAGATCAAAATTGAGATTGAAAGCTTTAGCCATAAGACAGTCTTCAGGCTTTTTCATTTATAGGATATAGCTAGACGTGCTGGTAGAAAACATGACTTGACAATTGATTTACTGCACAACTTCCTGGAAGGAGGTTTTTCCAATTCACTAGAAAAATAACACAATATTTTCTATAGTGCTCTTATTAACATTTACAGACTTAGGTAATCATGGCACTGTGAAGGACACTAAGACTACACATTTAAACTGATTATTTCACTCTGAAAAGAAACTGTATTCATGAATATATTTTACACTGTTACTTTGAAATATGTCTTCTTGTCTCAACTCTAACACAATTGGATCAGAGAAAATAATTATTTCGAATTCAGAGACATTTATTTGTCTCTGTTTCTAGTTTCGGTTTATGCAAGACAGGTTACAGAGTACACTCTGTGGATCTTCATAATCATCTTGTTATATTTTTCTAAAGCCGAATTTTACATCAAGCCCCATTTTCTAAGGATGCATTTGAGTTAACAGATATTAGAAGATGGAGCTTGATTAGTGAACTATCAGTGGGCTGCTTTGCTAACAAAACAAATAAGCAAAGAAACATTAATTCCCTCTTTTGATGCATGAAAATTTGACTGTCAAATAGAATACATTGTTTTGAATGAAGATACTGGCCTTTGAACATTGGTGTTAGCATGAGTATGTTTGCAAATAATAGCTCTGATAAAGAGTTAATATCCAAAATATTGTATATAAAGAATTCATACAGTTAACAACCCAATTAAAAATGGGCAGAGGGCCTGAACATTCTCCCAAGAAGATATACAAATACCCAACAGATATATATATATATGTAACAGATATATATATATTTATATAACAGATATATATATATATTTTATATATATATAAAACAATGCTCAGCTTAACCAGCTATTAGGGGAATGCAAATCAAATCTTCAATGAGGTACTGCATCATACCTGTTAGAATGGTTACTATCAGCATGTCAGGTAATAACAAGTGTTGGAGTGGTTGTGGAGAAAAAGAGACCCTCATTCACTACTGGTAGGAACATAAACTGGCACAGCCACTATGGGAATCAGTATCACGATTCCTCAAAATATTAAGAATAGAGTTACCATATGACCTAGCAATCCCTCTTCTGGGTAGCTAACTGAAAAACTCAAAAAAGCATTTATTTGCAAAGATAGATGCGCCCCTATGTTCATTGCAGTATTATTCACAGTAACCAAAACATGGAGACAGCCAAAGTGAACTTTGATAGAGGATTAGATAAAGAAGATGTGGTACATATACACAGTGGAATACTACTCAACCATAAGAAAATATGAAATACTGCCATTTGTGACAACACAGATGGACCTAGAGAATATTATGCTAAGGGAAGTCAGCCAGTCGGAAAAAGCTAAGGACCATATGATTTCACTCATATCTTGGATATAAAACTGAAACTCATAGACACAGACAACAATACGGTGGTTACCAGGGGGAAGACGGTGGAGGGGTAGTTAAAAGTAAAGGGGGACAAATATACAGTGACAGAAGATGATTTGATTTGGGTGGTGGGCACGTAGAGCAACATACAGATCATGTATAATAGAATCATATGCTTGAAACCTATATGAACTTATTAACAATGGCACCCCAATAAATTTATTAAAAATGAATTTGCAACATGGGAGTAGTATGATTTAAAAAATAATTGCCAATGACTCATTTAATTAGTTTGCTAGCAAATAGTTTCAGGGCTTCAATACAGAATATGCGTGGCATGATGGGATGATGGCAGGTGTGGAAGAGTCAGGGCAGATGCCAATTTGAGATAGCCCTTCACCTAAGAAAACGTATTTTGTGAGAAGGGTGAAATAGACAAGGTATCAGGATGTCAAAGAAAAAGTATTCATGTCTTTGTTGGAGTTTCACGGGCTAATTCTGACCAAAGACATGGACTGAGACAAGCTTTCAATGCATATATACATACCTAGATACATAGACAAGTAAGTAAAATCCTTTAAATACTGCAGGAAAAAGAAATATCTTTTCATTGAAAACAAATACAATTTATTACCACGTTTAAAAATAGTAATGGAATTTTCTGTCTTCTTAAATAGCTGCTGGTTCAAAATCACCCAGTAGCCAGCCATTAAGACAAGATTAATAAAAGCAATTTTCACTTGATTTGGCACTATACATGTTTACTTCACAGTCTGGGATGAGACATGTAACAAAATATGTCTTATTGAACATTTAGCTTAAACTAGAATACTTTTTCTTACTAAAAATTAATATATAGCTTTCTTTGCACATTTTACTGAAATGTTTTTGTCTTCTATTATTGACTGGAATGGTGCAGGAATAGACATGCTTTTATTTTGAGTCACAGAAGAAAACGGGATGCATTGTATTGTCTTAGTAACAACAATAATACCTAACCTTTAAACTTTTAAAAGAGAGGAGCATACAAGATGACAAAACGACAATGCTCTTTGCTATGTATGAGACTTGTTTTTATTGTAAAAGATACGTGTGTGTGTGCATGCGTGCGTGTGTGTGTGAGTGTGTGTGTGTGTGTATGTTTAATTTATTTTTCCTGACTGGGCAGAATTTATACCCTTTCTGAAAACTTAAAGTACATTGTTTTCTCTATTTCAGCAACTCTACTTCATGAAACGGGTATCTACAGAAATGTCAACACCAGCATAATATATTAGGTTTTTTGCTGCTGTAACAATTTCCACAAATCTAGTGGCTTAAGGCAACTCGGATTTATTACACACAGTTCTGTGGGTCAGAAGTGTGACATACCTTTCTCACTGGGTTAATATCAGGGCAATGGAAGGCCTACATTCCCCTCGAACCACTAGTAGAGAATGTGACTTTTACCTTTTACATTTTCTAAAGGCTTCCAGCATTCCTTGGCTTATGCCTTTATCCTGACGCCTTCAAAGCCAGCAAAGTTGCATCACTCTGGCAATTTTTCCACAGTCATATCTCTTACCAATACTCATATTCTGCTTCTCCCTTCCATTTTTAAGGAGCGCATTACTACACTGGACCAACCACATTGATCCAAATAGTCTCCCCATCTCAAATTACTTAATTTATTCTTGTTTCAAAAATTCATTTTGCCATGTGAGGTGACAAAAATATAGGTTCTGGGCATTAGGATAGACAGCTATTAGGGAAGGGGCATTATTTGTCTACTGCATGAAAATATACATTATTATTTTAATTCACATTAAATTGGAAACTACTCATCAAAAGTAAGTTAACTAGGAAAATTGTGATACATATATGTAATGCAATATCACACAACTGTTACAAAGAACCAAGCTGACACATATAAATTGGCAGAGGAACATGATAATAATATATGTTATTTAAAAAAGCAAGATGTTCTCAAATAAGTTTGATAAGATCATTAGTTCTGTGAATTCAGATTCACCACGTTCAGATCCAAGTCTGTATATTAACAATTTATAGAGAAGGATCTATATGTACTGAGGAAGAAGAAAATTGCAATTCAAAACAAATTAACCTGAAATACAGCAACCAATGTATCATAACTAATTTTAATTTAAGATCACCTTGGGCCTTTGATGTTGAGAGTGTTGTTGTTTTCTTTTTAATCCTCATCTGAGGACACATTTTCATTGCTTTTCGAGAGAGGAGGGTGGGGAGAGAGGGAGGAGGGAGGGATAGAGAGAGAAAAGAGGAGGGAGAGAGAGAGAGACAGAGACAGAGACAGAGACATACATTGGTTTTCATCTCATTCGCACCCCGATCCCAGCCATGTGTACCTGGAGTGGGGATCAAACCTGTGATCTGGGTATGTGCCTTGACTGGGAATCAAACCTGAGACCTTCTGGTTTGTGGGACAATGCTCCAACCAACTGATCCATAATGGCCCAGAAGTGTATTTTTTCAGCCTTGTTCTTGAGCATCATTAAGTGCCACAAATAAAAAGGAAATTTACTAATATCTTACTTTAAAAAAGAAATTTTATTTAATGTTCATGTTTGCACATGAATATTATAAAATTCAAGACTAGAAGACACTATGTAATTTTAATGTGATAATAACTGGTTAAATTATTTTAAAATGTTTATTCTTGACCACAAATTACTTACTTCTGTTATAATCCATGGTAACAATGTCTGAATCATTTAGATTCCTAGCCTTGAGCTTTTCGGAGTCTGCTGTATGCTCAGTATTTGGGGGAACATCTGCTGCAGTCTTACCTGATTTTTTAGCCCTCGTTGGCTTCTGCTCTGGACAGCGCCGTACTGCTGAGGTTTGATTCAAGCTCACAAACAGTGACTTCACTTTTACTTAATGCCCGTGTTTCCTAATTTCCAGGCTTGTGACAGGCTTTGCATGACCCCTTTCCAGATCTTGAAGTTTTGTTTTGTTTTTTTCATTATGTTTCTCCTCTGTGATTATAGAAAGCAAGGACACTACTAAAATCCGTACTTGTAGATCTGAATTTTGAATAGTCATAGAGATAGATATTGGGAAAATTAAAAGATAAATATTATATTTGTGGGGTTTTTTTGAGATTTTGAACTAATTTTAAAATAAGTCGTTATTATTTTTCTTATTTTAGAATGTCTAGGAATAGTTTTCCTTTGGCTGTGTTTTATCATATGCATAGCACATGTAGTTAAAATAATTTTATGATATAATTAATTTGCTAAAGTACATTGAATAAAAATGGGCTATTATTATTTCCTCAAAACTGATAAGTCAAGAGAAATAAAATCAAACAAAAAGCTCAGCACTAATTCACTTACCGCTCAACTTAATTTTGCTGGAGTTATTTTAATGATGCTTGTTAAAACTCAGGTCTAAATTTAGAGTTTTATTCATAAAATAGTTCATAAATAAATGATTCTCATTCATTTAAACACAAGAATAAATATAATAGGCACAAGAAACAGAAATTTAATTCATTTGCACACAGTAGACCTTCAGATTACAATTTTAAAATAAGATTTCCTATTGGGAGGAAAACGGACACCACCAAGCTTTGAAGACAGAAATCATTTGGATAATTTTTCAATTATTCTACATCAGCAATCTTACCTTTATACGACTATCTAAAATTTTTCCTGGTGCTATTAATTCTGAGTGTAAAATTGTGGAGCTTACTGATGTTGCACAGACATCATACATATGCATAGAGCAAGGAGTCAAATTCAGCTCTTAGGGACAAATTCTAAATAAGAAAATCAATGTATTTGAAAGAGTGCTTGCAAAAGTAAGAGGGAAATTAAAATATTTTAGATTATTCAATAACATGAGCTCAGATTCTTTTTGCCAGTTAACCTTCTCATGTCTTTATTATCTGTCACCGCTTTCAGTGAAGGTAGTAGTAGTCCAATATCAGTATGTTTCCAATTGTCATATTAATTGTTTAAGACACTATTAGCTGTTTTTTATTCTTATTTTTTTGAAGGAACCTGTCAGGCTTGAAAATACTGATTATAAAATTGCTTCTATGTGTTCAGAAAGGGAGGAAGAGACCTGAAATATGGTGACCTTACCAATAAGCTTTCAAAACAAACAAATAAGTAAAAAAAAAAATCCTTGCCTTTTTCTTAAATTATATACCTTATAATAAATATTTTGTGTTGTGTGAAATAATTATGTCTGCCATCATTTCCATATCGTTCTCAATAAAGCAAGTTGGTCTTATGTTAAAAAAAGCTGAATTGTAACTCATTTTACTTGCTCAAATTTCTCTGAAAATTTTCTGGATATTCTAATACAATAAGCATCTCTGTCTCCTTTATTTTTTGATGATATTTACTTGATATTATTATTAATTTCCCATGTTATTCTCTATAGTTAAAGCCATTCTTTAAAAGAAACTGAACTTCAATATATCAGATGCACAGAAATGTCAGATACACTGAAAGTATGAGACATTTATTTTTGATGTAAAGAAAATTCTTCTGAGAAAATCATTCAAGTCAAAATAAATGGAAAGATTTAAAACATGAAGTTTATTCACAAATGTGTGTTTTGTGTGTATGTATATGCATGTGTATATGTTGATCAAAAACAAACATTGCTACTTGGTTCATATTATTTTGAGCTCACTCATAACAATTTAGAAAATAGTAACTTCCAGATCTAAAAAAGGAAAACATATAAACCATTTACAAACACTGCAACCAACCTAATTGTTTAACAGAGTCTTATTATACATACTCTCAGGAGTGATATTTTTAATATAGTACTTTTTTTTTTAAAGAAAAGCAGACACTTTCTAGGAATTGAAATTTCTATTTGATTCTTTTATCTATTCTCTCATATAGGGAGGTAAGTGCCATTCCTAAATGAAAAAGACAATACACATACCACTCTCTAAGAAGTTACTTTGATATTAAATTAATTCATAGCATATTTTCTGAAAATATTTCCCTAGAGAAATTATTCCTATTGTAAATATAAAAATGTGCTGTGGACATATGTAATTAGAAAAAACTTCATTCAGAAAAAATTAAAAGAGTTATTATGTATTATGGAAAAATATATTTCAATCTCTGTTTTGAATGCTATGCCACAGTTGCCTCTGTCCAATCAGATAAAACAGAAACCATACATTGCATGAAAATGTAATTAAATAGACATAAATTAACTATAATATTAAAATTATATATTTTAGACCAATTTTGGAATACTGTTTCCAGGGAGTGAGAGAAAAATCAGATGTTAGTTAATAAAATTACTACCATGAATAGCTTCAAATATGAATCCTTATTTATGTATGGTTAGGTAAATTATACCTTAGACTACTATTTTGTGTTAAGAGAAACGTTTTATACTCAGGAGCAGTAGAAATTAACATTTTAAAAATCAGACATAAATTCATAGGTTAATACCAGAAGGACAATGCTCAGATAATTTGTTTTTATGCTACCCAAAAATAATCATCATATGCTTCTTTAACATGAATACCATAGACCAACCGGGATCACTCCAACTTCAGAAGGGCAAGGGTGAAAGTCAAGGAAAAACAAATTGATGGCATTTATTCTTCCAATAGAACATTGCTTTTATAACATAGTTATGTTTTATAACACATGATATTAAACTGGAAGAAGTCATGAGTTTTCATATAATATAGGTCTTCTATCCATCCAAAATTGAAAAATATATTAATAACAGATTCAATCACAGTATTAAATTCTTAATGGAAGCTAGGTAAAGGGAATTCTACTGCTTCTAGTTGTAGACAGTGGTGCTGGTGAGGTTAAAATCAAATCATTGTGGTGAGTTTCATAAATAAGAAAGGAAACCTTTAAGTCAATGGAATCAGACTTCACTGTCTGATAAGTTTACAAATCAAAATGATCAACAGATCAAGAAAATAACAATTGCCAATTGTAACTGTTTTAAATAAGCTTTTTTTTTTAAATGTACTCTTCCTACTTAAAAAAAGAAAAAAAAAAATTTGTGAGAAAAGTCAGATGTAGCCAGGGAAGGCACTTTCCTAGCTATCCTTCTTGGGATTTTCTTACCTTTTAGCTTTTCATTCCTGCTTCCTCAAAGCTTTTTCCTTTTGCCAATAAGCCATGTCATTACCTTGGTATATTAAACGATTAACAGGAAAGGGTAGCAGCTAGACCGATGGAAAACTAAAAGGAAGGGTTTTGTTTCATGAAGAAAAATGTGAGGTCTGGGGAAAGGAATGGAAACCCAACTCTTTCACTCTTTTTTTGTAGTTGATAAATGCAAATACTTTGTCTAAAATCTCTGAGCCTCATTTATCTCATCATTTGGCAGAGCTGTTGTGGGTAAGAGCATGTGTTAATTGCTATCACAGTGCACATTTTGGTAATGGGGGTTATGGGCCCTTTCCCAAACCAATGCTTCTGCCTGAGCATAACAGATACAAGGTTCAGAGTTACGGTAAATCTGGGTGTTTTGCTAGAGTGTTGTCACATGTTTCAGTTCTTAGAGAACACAGAGGATCACTATTAACATGTATGTACTGAGCATCCATTATGTGTCATGTTGTGGACCAGAAATAAAAGGAGTTTAAAATAAAAAGCTGACGTAAATTTTTCCCTCATGAATCTTATTTTCTAGTGGGGAAGAGAGACAATAGACACAATAAACAAGGAAAAATGGGTGACTATCACACAGCAATGTGTTAAAGAAAAAGCAAAACTGCAAATATGAAATACTTGATACAGGATTTGAAATTTTAGATTGGGTCGCAAAGAAGGTCTTACTGACATAACATTTAATAAAGGCTCAAATAAATGAATGACCAAATGGATGAATGCGTTTGCTGATCCAGCTTGGGATCGTGCAACCATAGACTTACTCTACAGGAAAATTTATTTGGGGCTCTAAACAATCAACTTAACAATGAACACAAGCTGAAATATAGTGGAGTCAAACTATACTTCTAATTGAACTATAAATTTCGCCAACATCATTTGCTGGTTATTCCAAGGTCCAAATAGCCTTAAAACAATGAAAAACAGAAGAGCCAAACAAGGTCAGTGTGAAACTGCCAGATACAATTTACCATACTTTGTTATGGAAGCCATAGCAAAAGTAGAATGACGCAAAAAAATGTTTAAGGTTTTTCTTGGTAAGATATACCAATGTCTTTTCTATTAATTATATTATTTATCTTTTATGGCTATTATAAATCTAAAGAAATATATAATGGTCAAAAGGAACTATTCCAAAAGTAACAAAAGTTATATTTTCTACAAAAATAAAGGTTTACAATGATTTGTCATTCTATTTCTTCATTGGTTGTCCAACCAAACATGAAAGGACAAGATTTCAACTTGTAGAGTTCTAATTCATTACCTCTGATTGAGTCACAAAAATATACCAGTTATATGAACTTAACGAATCCTGACACTTGACTGAAATAATTTATCTAAATTTTATAGAATTAATGCTTAATAATCTAGAAATAAATACTATTATTTTTGTGTTTTACCAGGAAAAGGTTCATATTAACTTTGGCTTTATTATTTATGTTTAGTATTATTTCACCTATCTCCTTTCCTTTAACCCTTTAATATTTCCACAGTTATGTCACCATTCAATACTTCTGTAAGAAATTTAAAATTATTGTCCAAATTAGTTTAAAAAATGTAATGATGAAGATTTAACATTATAAGTCGCATATAAATTCTAATACAGGATCATTTAAATTAGTCATTCTTTCAAATTATCTCTGTAATGGCTTATTTATTTATTTTTTAAATTTTTTATTTATTGATTTTATTTTTAACTATAATTTTATTACTGACATTAGCACAGATATCCCTATTTTCCTCCCCTTTGCCCACATCTATCTGGCCCCCAAACCCCCTTCCCTCTGGCCATCACCACACTGTTGTCTGAGTCTATGGGTTATGCATATATGTTCTTTGAGTGATTAATCCCTTCACCTTCTTTCACCCAGTCCCCTCCCCCCTGACAGCTTTCAGTCTGTTCCATGTTTCCATGCCTCTGCTTCTATTTTGTTCATTAGTTGATGTTGTTCATTAGGTTCACATATAAGTGAGATGATAGGGTACTTGATTTTCTCTGACTGGCTTATTTCACTTAGCATAATAATCTCCAGGTTCATCCATGCTGTGTGTGGCTTATTACTTTTACATATTTCTGATTTATAAAAACATTTTTTCATTATACAGTTAAATCATAACTCTCAGTGACTAGATCTCTACATTCCGATGTTCTAAAGCAATAATTCTGCTACTCCCCCAAAATAAGGAGATATAGAGAAGGGTATGTACCTCTCTTTTTTATCCAGCTAATGCCTAGTCATCCTTCAAATCTATGTTCAAACCTTATTTCCTAACAGGAACTCTTTCCCTCTCCTAAGCTTTTGTCCTGGTTACCATGTTACCTTGTTTTCAGAAACTATCCTATCCTACATTGGGTTATTCTCTAGGAAAGAGAACAAAAATTAAACATATTATCAAATAAGTGCACAAACATTAATTATATAAACAACAAGAAGAAAAGAAACAGTACCCTCTTGGTAACTCCATTGCTTAATACAGCTTTTAAGATTTGATGAACAGGTGGGTGGTACATTTGTGAGTTTCTAAGAATAGGTAGATCTAAGGTTACCTGAATGATTCTATGTAAATTCAAAATAAAACTGGTTTCGGTTTTATTTCCCCAGCTGTTTTCTTTGCATGGGTGTGAATAATTGTGTTTTGACATCTATAACCAATTAATAGTATCAATCAAGTTTCAGTGGAGTCTATTAGATCCCTGAGTTAAGAGCTCTATGGAACTTGTTGAAGCTGTCATAGACCATATCTCCGTGTAACACCGAACATGGAGAGTGAACCCTGCTAGATATTCTTTTTGTACCTAATCCTTTGAACCCTACTTATTGCTTGTGAATAATTGATCAAACAATCTGGTTATTGCTTCTTCATCCTACAATTTATTCTGAAGTGATAAAATTAATATATTTTTAAAGGTTTTTGCATATCCCTAGGTAAAGGATAGCTAAGGATGTTAATGATATATAACAGCAATTTTCAACTGCTGTGCTGCAAGTATTTTTAAAACATGCCAATACCTGACTGTTTAGTGAGGGACACTGACTTATTTTCCCTTAGATTGTCAAATAATAAAATGACAACAGCCAACACACCAATAGCCATCTGGTATGAATGAATCAAAATTATACCTATTTTTTGTAAAATCAACAACAAAAAAATTTGTTGTGTGCTGCAGAATTTTAGTAATTAGTTTATGTGTGTTATGAGATGAAAAGTGTTGAAAATCACTGATATATAACATAAATAAAACTGTAACTTTATATTAGAATATAGATGTTTCACTTAAAAAGGGATGTTGCTGAGAATGGTTTACAAATCATTACATATTATTTTATAGGAACAAAGAGCGATTTCATAGTCCAACAATGTAAAAATGTAAAAATAATGGAAATGAAAATATTGATATAATATCACTTGGAGCAGAGAACAACAAACACATGTTTGGATAGCTTCTGCCATAGCATACACACTTCTAACTTCAGCTCTAAATCATCAGTCCCTTAGCATCTCTCAGTTTCCTTAGGCTTATAGAAATTCCTTGAACTGCAACTTTCATATGTAGATGGTCAAAAAAAATCTAATTACTTCCTATTAAACAGCAATGGTTATTTATTTTTTCTGCTACCTTGAATATATGTTTCTTTCAAGTACTTAACAAAGTGATCAATATTTTTTTCTCACAGTTATAGGTCTTGTTTGTGTTTTACTAATGCTGATTATGGGTTTATTTGGGTTTCAAATATATATGATTTAAAAATTAGGTGATCAATTAGAATGTGTAATAATGAGACATTTGTTTACCTGAAAATAAGGAGATGGATAATTTAGAGTCAACATGTTGTATTTATAGTATTCTTGAACCATGTGTAGTTTTTAATTGGGTTTTAACTCAATAAATTATCTCAATAATTTACATGGCACTGTAAGATGTTATAATACAGATGATATACATAACTAATTCATCACTGTGCATGTCTTTGTGTGTAATAAGCTGCTGCTTACACAACATTCCACTTCCCTGTAATAAAGGGTCTGGTCCTTATTTAATTCCTCTGAGTATAAAGGTATCAATAAATAATGCACAGACAAATAAATGCAACAATAAACAGATAGTAAGATCCAATAGATCAATATAAACATGCATTAGTGTCTACATTTCAAAGGTTGTTTAACTTACAGGAAAACTCCATTTTACATTCATGCCTTGTTTTCTTCCTTTTTTTACCATCTTCTGCTTTCATAGAAATATTGGTATGAAGGAAAAATGGGAATCTTTAAAATATATCATAGATAAGCAAAACAGAGATAGTGATTATTTCTATCTTCAATAGTTATAGAACTGCTCCAGGAATTAGAGCCACTGTTTATTATGTAAACGGGATTAATAAATACCAGACTTTATCCTATCAGAGAAAATCAAGAGGGTGGCTTCAAAACACTGAGAACAGGTTTATATCTCTAATTACCATTTTTTAAATTTCCAATGATGAGTTTTTAATTTATTTTGAGAAAGCCTTTGTTTTTGTCTGAAAGATTACTAAAATATCTGCTAACATAAAGAGCACTACAGAAAAACTGGCTGCATTAGCTCGGTGAACGCAGAAATCTGGGTTACTTGGTCAACATGTGGGCTGTGTACTAAATACCTTCTCAGAGGTATTTAATTAAGGCTTAGATAATTAATGTATACAATAAGTAGGCCTGTTTAATAGTTTACAACAGAAAGTACCAAAGAGACCAGAGGGACTGATTCATTTTGCCTTTTCACCTTTTTCCAGAAAGCAGAGGATGTGGACATAGAAGTGGAGAGAGGAAGGGAGAAAGGCCTGGATGGGAAATTCTGGTAACACAGGCTTCGCACTATAAGGCAGGAGTCAGATTTTGGTAAGATTCTAAAATGGCAAGATGTACCCATCTCACAGTAAAGGCAGTTTTACGGACAAAACTCAAATTCTCAAATTTATTAACTATGATTCTTTTCCTTGGCACTGCTTAGATGGACAATGTCAATATTTATCTCAGGGATTTTTCTGGTTATAAAATTTCCTGGCTTACCCACTTTTTTTTCTTATTTACATATTCTTTTTCCATATATGCTTATCCACTCAATCTGCTAAATTCTGTGGTAGAATAATCCGGGGGCTAAAGAAGTTTAAGCTCCTCACTTAAACAGGTCTCTTCCAAAGGTCTGAGAAAAGATCAAACAAAGTGTTCACATGGTAATATATTTTTTACAAAATTTGCAAATGTAAGATATTTGTCTCTAGAAGAAGACCGTCCAATATAAACTTCAGCCCCCTCCCATTTGAATCTGCTCCTGTTTATGGTTAAATATGATAGTCCTAGCCTGGGAACCATTTTGTCATATTATTTTATATGCATATTCTTTTCTTAAAACTTAAGTTTCATAAAATTACCTTATCTTCTTTATTTTTATTTCTTAAAGGACTCTTTAAGGTGTTTTCCAGCTACTTAAAACTTTTAAAAAGCTAAAAATTAAGCGGTGCAGGGTATGTTTGGCATTTGAGCACAACTTTGCTTAAGAGTTTTATTGTCCTCAATTTAGTTACTGTCTGTTCTTAAATGGCCCTAATATTTACAGAACATTTTTAAGTCCTGCAAAGTTTTATAATCATCTTACAGTTGGTTTTTGTGCCATTCTTTCATTTCAAACTCTTAAATATCCTTTATTGTGGTCTTTTCTAAGTAAGTGTATATACCTAGTTAACATCAACTTTACCTAGATCTGATTCCCAGAACAAACTTCCTAAATGCCTCATGTGTGCACATTGAGTTGTCCAACATAATTTATAAATAAGTAGTCTATTTAGTTATAGAGACTCATGCTTCTCAAATAGAATAAGTAGAGATCCTTTTGGTACTCTCACAATAATCAAAATAATCAGGATCATTGTAACACAAACCTTTGCCTTTGATAGTTTAACAACTTGAATAATTTTATGTTATCTTTCACCTAAAAAATACACCAGTTGACTTCCCTACCAGACTCTAGCTAGAAGGGAGGCGATTCTCATGCAGGTCCCTGCTGTTCAGCAGGTGCAGTGCAGACCCATCCTCCCACAGGCCCCAAGGAGGCTGGGGCTCAAGATGACCAAGTTCAACGAAAGCCAACACAAGGTTCTTATCAAGGCCTTTGAAAAGGACCCATACCCTGATACCACTATCCAAGAAGAATTAGCCAAATGAATCCAGATTCCTAAGGCAAGAATCCAAGTGACTGATTCCAACATGGAAATACCCAACCCCACACCTACCCTTGATCTGGATACAGAACTGAAGAGCTAGAATAGCAAAGAACAGCCAGAGAAGACTCAGCGGGGAGGCCAGCACTCCGGTTCCAGATCCCATCCGGGTGGATTCGGTTACCCTGGTGCTCCAGCCACCAGTGTCTTCTCCTCAGAAGGGACTTGAACGTAACACCCCATAACTATTCCAGCCAGTTACCCTGGGAGTTGAAGTGTTCCCAGAACACTGGCCAAATCTTGCCGATCCAATTCCACTCTGGCTTCATATCTAGGTAACAGAGCTGCCTGCTGGGTGTCAGAAGCAGTTTCCATTCCACCCCCTGAAGCAGCGCCTTGGTGGGAGGAACTGGGGTACCCTGCTGCCCACCCACCGCAGCTTCAGGCACAGCACTTCAAGCTGTCATCACAGCCATCAGTGGCAATGACTCAAGTAAGCAGTACGGTCATTGGAGACAGAGTGTATCAGCTGTGGTTCCTCCGTACATTTAACAGTATAGAAACTTTGCAAAGGGATGTGAGACTTAGAAACTGTGGCATGGAGAGGTCCCCCAGGCATCTCCTCAAGGGCAGAACATAAGGGGTTTCCTTAGATGGGAGAAATGGGATTTAATAAATCTACCTGTCCTGCTTTTTTATTGACTTGTAAACATGGAGCACTTACAATGTTCTATAAACTCTTGCAGAGAAGGGATTAGGGGTCAGGGTGAAGGGCTGCTGTGTGGAATGTATCTAGCAATCAATAAAACCTGATGTTTAGACCTAAAAAAAAATACACCAGTTGAAGAGGGCACATTAATTAGATTTGAATGATGATACAGTACTGAAAAAAAAAAAAGAAAAATGATTGTCTTCTCACGATTGTACTTATTTAAAATATGCTTAGGGTCAAAATACCTTGGAAATAAATATTTTAATTGCATTTTCTATATGGATAAATTGGGCTCACATAATTAGCAAAATTCAAAGGTAAGTATGAGGGCTAGAATTCATATTTAGCTTATTTACTTTAGTATCTATTCAAATTAGGAGGGAAGGTACTTATATAACACTTTATAAAGTGCTTTCATATAAGTCATATTATTAATACTTCACAAAAAGTCTATGTCAACATTTTCTAGGTATGTACACTGAGGTTCAGAAGGTATTCAATCACATTGAAAAGTACTTCTTCTTTAGCCTACTGAGGTGGGACTTTAACCTAGGCTCCACATGCAGGTGAGTCAGGCTCCATAATCCATTATAGCACGCTGACTGAAATATAGCTCATGTTTATGAGCATATCTTTAATGAAGAATGATAGAATTAAAGCATAATAAAATAGTCTTCTATTGTCACGTGTCTTACAGTTGTTCAGTGCTAAAAGGCAAAGGAGGTGTAAAAGCCATCATCAGAGGCTAATTTCTAGCCCGTTCATGATTAAGTCACCCTGAGAATTAAAAGCAATTATAGAGGAACCACAACTAATAGTTTCGATGATTCAAACTTTGCAGTGAGACAAAAGCAACCAAAAAGTGTTGGTCCCAGCACATTTAAACACATCCCATGAGGATAGAAAGTCTGAGTTTAAGGCCTGGCCTGTAAGAGAAGAATTTGAATATTGTCTTGAGAAAATTTATTTTTATTTTTCCAAAGTCTTAGTAGTGCCTGGCCAGAAGCACAAAGCAGCTGCCCTGGACCCTGGGGGTGGGACTGTTTCTGGTACCAGCCCAGATACTAGGTAAGACAAGTTCCGCGCCTGTGAGTGAGTAATGAAGAAGGTTGTTGAATTATTTCCTGTCTGCAGATTTTGTTTTTATCCAAATTTATAAAACTATTAATATGGTACACCTTTTAAGTTCTTACCTTCAAACAGAAGCCCATTATATAATGAAGATTTCAATAATAAATCCTTCAGATGTAACAAAATTTGGCAGGGTGGTTTAACAGGACTGCGATTTGGTCCTGGAGATAGCTACACGTGGGCTTCGAATCACAGCTCTGCTGCTATGCGGCTAGGAGGTCTTAGACAAGTCTTTGATATTCCTCATTTCCTTCAAATGCTAATCTTATGGATTGAATATGAACATAAAGCTTGGTAAGTGTTCAGTATAAGGTGATTATAGTAATGAAGAAAACAGTTAAATACTGGTATCATTTTTGTTTGTATAATATGAAGACTCTAGACCTTTCTCTAAACAGCTACAGTGGAGTTGTTTGACATCAGAATGCTAATAACTTAAAAATTATTGTAGTACTTTTTCTGAGCCACTATTTTGAAGTTGTTTATCAAGAACATAATTAACAACAAACAAGGGGGAAAGATTAATGGAAGCACAGATGATTTAAGGAAAAACAAGCATGGCAGTTCAACAGAATAAGGAGGCATCAGAGGACCCAAAGCTCTAATTGAATCTTACTTCTACTTGTTGGCCCCAAGTTTCAAGTTAATTCCTGATTAGCTAAACACCATGTCTGAGCTCTTAGGAGATTTGAAGTAAAAAGGAGAATGATCAATATTAAGTGTTATTATAATTTTTTTAAGTTTAGGACCATTTCTTAGATTTACATTATACAATATGTAAAGAAAGGAAACAACATTTATTTTGTGATACAGTACCAGTAGTTATTTTTTTAAATTGAGAACACCAACATTAAGTTAAGGGAGTTTAGGAACACATCTGGCAAGAGACCAAAATATTAAATACATTCTGTGGAATGATTTTTAAGTTTTAGATGCCAATCATCACAACAAAGAACTCAAAGCATTAAGTAAAATTATGATAGCAATGAATTCTGGCACATAATAAAGCACAAGAGAGAAAATTATAATAATGAGAGTCATTGATGAATATAATAATAACAATCATTGTATGTTCTTGTCCCCAAAGTATAAATGGTATTGTGGGTATCCATAGAAAAAAATTGGTTTGGTGGAATAAGATAAGTAGCAATCAGTGAGTCCATAGCAGCACCTACATTAAATGCAACTATGTATGACAGAATCACTGTCATACACATACACAGTGCACTTATGCAAAAGTTTCTAAATGTTATGGTTTGTAACCATTAGTGTTAATTTAATACAAAAATATTGCGCACAAGAAGTTCAAGTGCTTTTAATGATGTATGAATAATTCTGCTGTTATATGGGCTATACTGAGTATATTTTAGTAATTTGGGAATAAATATATTGCAATATGGATGAACAGTGAGACAAAGTTATGTTTCCTAAAGTGCGGTCCTCAGAACGCCAAGTCTCACAAAGTGTACTGTGGAAAAGTGCTCTGAGATCAAATGGATCTCGGAAATTCAAAATACTACAGGTTCCTGTCTTGGGCTTCATAACAGACATCGGCATATTAAAGTTTCTATTTAGTCCTGTGGTAATGATATCTATTTTATTTCATATGGTGTGTTTTGCATTGCCTATTGACATTTAAGGAATGCACGATTTGCTTTGAGAAATACTGATCTGTGTTTTATGAACTCTTGGAGTATATATATTAGATCATGGATACTTTAGTGTTTTTTTTCTTGTTATAATGTGACATGTTGCCTCACAACCATACCCTGATTCAGATAAAAGGTCCTGGAATTTATAGAGTAATTTATATTTTTAGAACACTTAGTGCTGACTTTTTGAATGTGTGATTTGTAAGACAGACATTGTCTTCCATGTGGAGAAAGGCAAGTGGAAGAAGAATAAAATAAATGTGATGAGAAACAATGAAAGGCTCTTATTTCTGACTCTTGCTAATTGCTATTCTAATCTCTGCTCTTGTGTTGTAAGGTACACCCATACATTCTCATGCTAAATCCCCTCAAGATCTTATCTTTGGTTTAAGTAATTTGGCATTGCTTTCTATTACAGGCGACTAGGTAATTTCTAAGTAATATTCTAAGTCTGACTGATTCCTTGACCCAGATCATGTGGCCTTCAATTCAACTTTAGGATCCGTATGTAACATCTTATAGAAATCATTCTTGATGGAATGGGCAATCATTTCTAATTTTAAAAAACTTCAATACAATTTTAGAAAAGGAACAGCATTAGATTTTACAAATTTAGGGAAATGGTGTAATAACATCTGTGGGCATTTAATATAACTACAAATAAGAGTTATCTCAGTGCTCTACTTAAAAATTCAATTACAAATAAAGTCAAGTAGTTATGCAACATATTGACCGTGGTTTAAAGTAGGGAGTTCACTTGGAAACAGAAGGGCTGAAGAAGGAGGGAAGAGGGCATATTCATAAATCATAACAGAAGAAGACAAAGGACAAGGAAGCAAGACAGGAGGGTAAAAGAAGCCGGATAACAAAAGATTCAAGCAGAAGTGAAAGAGAAGGGGGTAAAAGGAAGGGCATGGCAATAAAAGGAAGGATAGGGGTGCCAACATGATGCACCATGCCCAGAATTCTAATGAAAAGCTGCAGTGCTGGAGAGCAGAGAGCTAAGGAGCGACAGTAAAAGGCCACACAACAGTTGGACAGTGTTTAAATGTAGCACTGTGCCAGAGGGCTGGTAGCGAGTCTCACCCCATAGAGAGTCCTTTAAAATTTAAAGTACATGGCTTTGCTTAATTGGAAGTTATTCTTTAAAGGGCCACAGGTTTAGGGAAGAAAAATCTGACAAGAGAACACAATGAAAGAAGAAAAGAGTGAAAGAAAAAGTGGGCAAAATTATAATAATGACAGTACTAATTAATTATGATGCTGAGAGTGCCCAAGTTTTTCCCCTTTCAAAAACCTCCTGGTTCTTTCCAAATGACCTTGACTCATAGCTAAGGTATCTCCATAATATAATCTAATACTTAAGATTTACACGCAATGTATTTGATTATTTTTACTGCAGATTACTTAACAATTCAACAGCAATATTTAACTTAGCTGTGTCCTTTCTGAGAGGAATTAACCTTGGAACAGTAGCACCACTGGAAACATGCAAAAGCACAGGGCTCGAAATTGCCACTAGGAGTCATGAAAACTGTTCCCCTGCCCCATCCAATGTAGCAAAAAAATAATTTTATGTACAATGACTTGACTGCAGATCTTTACATTCCGCTCTTATCTTTTCTATCCACATTTACTCCCATGGTCATTTTATCTGGTGTGAGAGACTGAATGTGAAAACAGACAATGGCCAGAACAGATATAAGAACAGAATTCTGACCCACATATATATCCAGAAAGCCAAGCCACAATTCTGAAGCAATTGTTCCAGAAAGGTCAGACTTTGTCAACAAATGCTTGCTATTTTGCCACTTCCCCTTTCCCTTCCAATTTAGCATCGAACAGAGAAAGCCAAAAAAGCCTTCCTGGTATAAGAGGCCCCACTTCAAGTTAGTCCACATCCAGCTTTTCTATTCCAATGACCTTCAATTTGACCATATCTGAAGCCTTCCTTTTCTTGTTTGCCCGCTACTCTAAAGCTTTCCCACTCCCTGCTTGCCTTGAAGCCCAGCAAACACAAGTGATGGCGACAGACTCTCTTGATATTATAAGTTCTGAATTAATAGCCTCTCTTAGTTCTCATATGGGTGGTCTTTTTGTATTTCTATAAATGTTAGGATTTAAAATAGTACATAGATGTTAATGACTCCCAGATACAATACTCATTGTCTGGCTTCCTCCACAATATCCATGCTTAAAAATTTAATGAGTTTGTTAAACTTAACTTATACAAAAGTACTCCCTACACACACACACTCCCTACAGTTCCACCATTCTAATTTCTTAAGTCCTATATCTTGATGTAATTCCTAGTTTCTCTCATTCTCCCATGCCCTGCACCTAATTCAACAGCAATTTCTGTTGGCTCAACCTTCAAAAGATATCCAGAATCTGATTAAAATGTTCTGTTTTACCATTACCCACTTGGTTGATTGACCAAAGGATCACCACCTCCGATCCAGATAACTGTAATAGCCTTTTAATTGACTTCTTTGTCTCCACCCCTGACCTCCTGTTTCCTATCAAAACCACATCCAGAATGATCCTTTTAAAGTACCAATCAATGTGGTACTTCTCTCCTTTCCTTCTCCCTCAGAATGAGTGCCAAAGTTTCAAAATTTCCTACAAGGTCCTACATGGTCTGGTCACCAGCATCCTTTTCCTTCCAGTTACCTCCCAGCCACAGCTGTTTGGAGTGTGGGAGTTACCTCTCCAAAAGCTGAACAATAACCCCTGGGTCTGGTTTTTAAAAAAGTTTTAAAGGATAAATTTTAAAACTGAGTATTACTCATGGCTCATATAAGTATAAAAAAGCCAGTCAAATAATTTATTTAGCTTTTAATGAATGAGGAAACCAGTAAGATGTTACAATTTGTTCAAAGGAGATAAATATAGGACATAAGGAATTCTGAAATTAATTTACAATAAATGCATAACTATTCACAGCCCACAGGGCAATAATCCATAGTATTCCACTGGAACAATTAATTTCCCATACATAAGGATCATTTCCATTATTATTACTTTTTTATAACCTCCAGAATTTTTAAATAGCCCAATATAATAAAATGTGTAAGTAGTAAATAATTTAGATGAGTGATCTAGATAGGACACCTCCTAATCTTTTCTTTCTTTCTTTTTTTTAAGTTTAAAAATGTTTTCAAACATTTTCTGGGAAAAGGGAGAGAGAGGAGTGTGGGAAGGGGAAGAAGGAGGAGAAAGGACAAAGAGAAAGACGATAAAAGGAATGTGTGTGCTCCTGCTTGGTAGAAGAGGGGTTTTGTTGTTGTTGTTCTGTTTTTTGTTTCTGTTTTTTAATTATTTCTGTAAAATTTGAAATAGGCAACATGAAAAGATTACACAGGTTGAAAGCAGACCTGAAGGTGAAAAGGAGGTGAAAAATCAGAAGACAGACTGAGGAATTAGAGTTGAGCCAAAGGAGGGTTGACAAAACCTTTAAGGCAGTGAAAATTTGCATAATGGGAAGTAGAAGATAAAACAATTAAATATAAAACAACTAAGAGTATACTATCACAGAAAGTAAGAAAAAGGGAGAAGCAAATCAGTCTATTGCATTACATTAAGAGTGAAGGTCACACACAAGTGATTGTTACTCTCGTCCCTAGTGGTACCTTTGAGTCACTGAGTCTCTCGTGATTAGGAAAACACACTCCCATCTCTGCGAGGCCCAGCTTTTCCAAGGATTTGCTGAGATTTTTGTTCCACCTATTCCCAAAATTATTTCAAAATAATCTTGTAACACTTGGGGTAGCATGAATTAGTACCCCAGTGCCCTTCTCACCCCTCAACCCGCCAAACCAAAGATACTAAATGTAGCACTGTTCATGCTGATATCCAATTTCTAGCACAATTTCTGGAGTACAGTGTGTGTTAAAGGCACATTTAGAGAATAAACTGACTTGAACATATTTTGCCAGATATCTCATTAGCCAATATGGCTTATAGTATTGAATATCTCAACACATTCACTAATAGCGAGAAGCTTCTATTCTCATTTTCATTCAGGCCTATTTGCTCATTTCATTTCTTGCATATTTCATTTCTTGTTTTAAAAAATCCAAAGTGCTAGATAAAATAATTATGTACATATTAAACTTACAATCCCTTTCTAATACAGTAAAGGATCATAATTTAGTGTTTTTGTTGTCGGTCTAATAATGAAATTTCAGCCTCTGTTGCTCTTCATTTTTTATGTTTCCCACCATGCACTATTTCTCAAAAAAAAGCCCCAAAAAACACTGAAGAGATTTGCTGAAACTACTACATAGGTGGGGAAAAATGCCACTAGAATATACTCTGAAATATTGAGTTTTAAACACAAATCTAGAAAAATAGGATGATACTTTCGTAGTTGATACTTTACTACGTCTGTGTGTGCATCACACGCTAAGGACACAGATGCTATAGGTACAGAGATGTAGCTATGACTAGTAAAGCTGAATCAGTCTCTCTGTCTCTCTGCTCTTCCTTATTTAACATTTTAATTTTTCTTCCCAAAATAATGCTTGATACTCAAATTAATATAAACGAGATTCAAAATAAAAAGCATTCCTATGTTTTTTTTTTCCCAGTAGGGTGCCAGTATTGGGGAACATTTCTTTATAATTTAAATTAAGTAACTTTAAGGTCTATGTAATCTTAGAGACAATATAACGACTAGTAGTTGGGTTTTTAGACACTTCTAGAACATTAGTGATGGCAAAGAACTCACTATTTTTAAAAGTCAGACGTTTTATTTACTGACAATTATGTCTTGTAAATTTATTTTATACATTATTTTAAAATATGTCTAATTTTTTACATTAATTCAAAATACACCTCCTCATAATTCCTACTTGGTTATCCAGAGTAATAAAAAATAAACATAATTCTCTTTTTCACATCACAAATACTTCAACTTAAAGAGAATTTTTATATCTTTTCTAAAGCATCTCGGTTCAGTTTTCCCACATTTTATATTATATTGTGTACATAAAATTCACTATTTTAATTGTACTGTTGTGTTGATGACCCTAAACTATATTCTCATCTGTGTGGAGCTTTGAAATATGAAGACATATCAATTATTGAAACCTAGGAGCTTATTAGGAATATTTTGTTGGTTCTTAATTTTGATATTCTCTCTCTCTCTCCCCTTGTGCCTGTGTGTGTATGTTTGTCTTTCTCTCTGTTGTCATATTACAGTATTATTGTTTATGATATAATAGTTCATTCAATTCTCCAGGTTTTAATACTCTTCAAGCTAAATCTTACCCCCTGTTACTTGGTGCAATTGATTCTTTATTTAAAATTTTGTAATTTATATTTATCCTGTGAAGTTATCCTTTAAGTTTGATTCTTTGTTCAACATATACATTATTAATTTTTAGACTTTTTTTTTTACTAATTAAGAAGGTATCATAGGAGAGGAGCTTCTTCACCTTAATAAAGATTATCACAAAATACCTACAGCTTACATCATACTCAATGGTGAGACTCATAGCTTTCCCACTAAGATAAGGTACGAGGCAAGAATGTCCTCTTTCACTGCTCCTTTTCAACATCATTCTGGAAGTCCTTGCTAATGCAATGAGCAGTGAAAGGAAATAAAGGTATTCAAATAGAGATATAACATGATTTTCAATTACCATTTATTTGCTGATGACATATGCATGTATCATCTAGATATCTCTTCTGAGCTCTCAAGCTATGACTTTAACTAGTTCACCCCCTTTGGTGACTACATATTATACACTTGGATGTGCTGGAGACCTTTGACATTCATCATGGCTAAAGGTGGACTCAGTATCTTATTCCCAAAGTTGTTGCTCTTCTTGTGTTCCTTTGATGAGTGAAATATGACAGCATCACACCCTTCCCAATCATGTAATACCCCAATTTGAGCCCAATTTAAACATCTTTTATTCAACATTTCCCTCTGGCTCAAAATTCACCACAAATTCCCCTTGTCTCAGGCTCTCATCAGTTCACTCCTGTGTTAGTACAATAGACGATCAACTGCACTCCTTGCTTTTAGTCATGTGCATTTATGTGACTAAGTATGCATTTTTTAATTCACTATCTTTATGCTACCAGAGACATTTGAATAAAATGCAAGTCAATCTGTGTCACTCCCTTATCTAACAATTAAAAATTTGACTTTTAATAAAATTCAAACCTTCCCCTTGAATTTAGTAGGAAATCCAAACTTCTCAGAAGTTTACACAAAACACTTGATGATAGTTTCAGCCTTTATTTTGAGCTGCCTATCCCTCATCTCCAACCTCTGCACACTTTCCTTCCTGCTACATTGAACAAATTGTTATTTATCCTAGATACCAACCTACATTTCTGTCGTTGCTTCTTCTGCCAGAAAATTCTTTCAACCATCTACTAGGTCAATTTTTCTTGGCCTATCTCTATTCGTTTTTCAAGGTTGAACTCCTCCATGAAGCCTTTCCTGAAATTTCTTGACTTTTAATGCACTGGTGATCCTTTGTGCTAACCAAGATTTTAGCACTTACCACAATGTGCTCAAGTCAGTCAGGCCTTTTTCTGTCTGACTTGCTGTAGACTATTGAATGCTTGAGAGCAGGAAACAACGGCACCTATTCAATCTTAGTCCTTTGATCTCAAAGTCTATAGAATTATATATGTTCAAGAACAGTTTTCTTAATGGTTTTCAAACCATTGCTTTGTGTTTATTTTTTTAACCTATTTCACCAACTACAGTGGACCTGTTTCTCCACTGTACATTTTCTATAGAGATTTGGCATTCTCTATCTTCTACAAAATTCAAATCATTTAATTATTTAATGTTACTAACAATATCTTATTTATTCATTTTCTTTTTACATCATGAGTTTTTTATTCTTTAATTTTTATTTTACTTTTAAAAATGAAGACAGTAATAAGATTTTTGTCATTTAAAATATTTGATATTCCTACATTTTCATAACACATTTGTAATTTTTACAGTTCACATCAATTTTTATTTTAAACCTCTACTGCTTCAGTGTCTGTGAAAACATGTGGAAAACACTCTTAGAAACATTTGCTTCCCCTATTGATCTAGTTAACTACTACACTATTGGCAGGTCTCAGCCCAACCATCTCCTCATATAGAATTATCATCCACTTTCACTTTCAGCTGGATTCCTCTCATAGAGGCTCCTAGGACACTATGTACCTCTTCTTTACATCAGTTATCACAGTCACAATTATTTACCTGTATGATTACTAATCTCTAAACTCCATGAGGACAGGCATATATGTCTGTATTACCTCTCAAAGAATAAATAAATATATCCCAAAGAAGCATAGTTAAATGTAACTCAGTAAAAATCTGTAGGCTTAGGAAAGGATCTTCCCAGAGAATGACTGATAATTCTTAAAGTTTATGGAAGAAGGGATGGTTGCAATCAGAGGAATAAACCCTAGTTAGAGGTTTACTTTATTTGCAATGAAAAGCTTTAGATATTGGAGTAGCCTACTAAGTAAGTTTATAAATTTCTTCTGTACAAGTATCATAGTTATATATAGTAATGGTATTGAATTTGTATCCAATTCGTATTTAAATATGGCTCTAGTGAAACAGAGAAGATGGTTTTTTAGGGTTATTTTTAGCCTTTAGATTTTTGAATACATATATTTTTACTTATCATTATGGGATTCTTGAATCATGTATGTTCAGATAATACTCCATATTGTTTCATTAGCCTAATAAAATAAAACTTTGTGTTTTCTATTTAATAGAAATGTAAATTATCTGTACAATATTAAATTTATAAACGTGTTTTCCAAGCAACAACATGATTGATTATAGTCCCACTGAATATTCAATATGAGCTCTTGCACAGGGAAAAAAAAGAAATTCACTTTGAACTGAATTGAGATAAACATATCTCATATAAATGAATCAAGTTTCAATAATTCACAAGCAGTAAAACCCAAAGTAAGTCAAAGGAGATCTATTATAAATGCCATAACCAAAACCCAAATGACTATTATCATAATATTCAGTTATATGTCCTATCTATCAACAGATTTTGCTTCTACACCTTTCTTGAAAACACAATTTGAAATATTTTATATCAATATTAAATAAAACTGAATATTTTATGTCATTATAAGTAGACACTGTTATATATCTTAAAACATTTGATGATGCTTTATTATATTTTATGGGACATAAGAATGTCACCATCTGTGAAAGGCTCTAAGTACTAATATATTTATCTTGAAAAGTCAAAATATTTGCAAAAAAATATTTTTCTTGTATATTTTCCATCTTACATTCAAGATATACCTTTAACTTTAAAATAAAATGTAACCTTTAGGTTTTCAGGCAATAATGTTTTTAAAAGTTAACCTGCTACTACCATATGTGATGTAATGTGTAATTTAATGTCTACTTTGATATAGTTTAAATAATATATAGATGTGTTTATATGGGCTGACTTTGGAAAATAATTTAAAGCTAGAAATTGATATCTAATTAGAAGAGAACAAATTTCACCACCACAAAGCAAAACTAATTTAACACTTAAATTTTTTTTCCAAGTCATGAAAGCCAAGTTTCTAAATCCTAAATATCTACAAAATACCTTCATGTTTTTTTCCCTTTAAACCTAATAAAAATTGTTATTTTATTTCTGCTAAATGGCTAATGTCCCCAAATTTTGTTAATATGATATTAATTGAGTCTGAATTTAGGACAGGTTTGCTTGAAAACTGTTATTTTTATTTGTATATAGATAAATATATGAAAACTAACACGATTTTTAATTGACCCACAACTTCAAAATTTTCCAAGAGACCTAAGCATGAGGAACTTTATGACAAGCACCAATCATCGGTGCTCACGCAGTTAGATCTTGAAGCTCACTGTAGCTCATATGGGCAGGGCGATAATTACTACACTAATGCTAAGCTGGAAACTTGTAACTTACACATATATGTATGTATTTTACTAAATTTAATATTTTAACAGAAATAGGTGTTGGTTACACCATCAAGAAAACAGATAAAGCTTTGTCGGCCTTGATGATTGTTTACACAGATTTAAGACCTGGTTCTGTGGCTTTGAATTTCACCTTGAAAGTCTGCATATAATTTCATAAATTTAATCACTGGGGAATGTTTTTGTTTACATAATTATTCTACTGAGAATATTTCTACATATCACAGTATCCTGTTATGACATCAATATGATAGAAACTTACAAGCCCTCCTTATAATTTTGTCAAGTATAGCCACTTATTATTCTTTCCACATTTTTAAATGTAAAAAGTGCTACTCAATCACATTTAGTTAATTGTTTAGATCACCTTCCCCCACACTAATAATTTTTGATGACAATAGTTATTAATCTTTCAACTACAAGCGTACAAACTGCAAACCTGATGCCAAAAAATCATTTCCCAAATTGACAGGTACGAGCTATTGAATACATGCTCATTTACTACAAATTAATAATTAAGCAGATATTTTAATTCTCTATTCAGAGCTCAATACTTCTGGAAATATTTTATAGGTATATGTTGTAATAGATATGTGTTCTAATCTTTATAGCTATATGGTAATTTCAAAATTAAAGATATTTTTATAGAGAGAGAAAACTATAGCGGACTCTTTATAGCATTAGTATTGTGAAGGCCACACAACTGTCACTTCACTTGGCAAGTGTCTTTATAACATTAAAAACATTATTGTAACATTGACCATTGGAGATTATACTATGAAAATGTTCACAATAGCAATATTTTGTATTATTTTCCAATTATATAAAATATTTTATATTATTTCACTAATATATGTTTTATTATTTTACTAATCAACTTACTGAGTTCTTATAAAATAACAATGCAACAAAAACTGTGTCATAAATAATTTGGCTATGTCAACAGAGAGATACGGCTCTTTGCTTTCAGTTTCTGGGAGGTAATCGAGGTCATACTTACCGCAGCATTTTTACTGAAGGCAGGGGCTATCCAGACCTGACCTTAGGATGATGCTGGTCATACCCAGTAGGCTCAGGGAGTGGACTGGCTATGCTAGGGAGACCAACCATGTGATTTAGGGTGGGGGCTTTGGGTCACATGGTAACAATCAACCTAGTGACTGAGTTCAGTCATGAGCAGTCAATCATCAATGAGGCCTATGTTATGAAACTGCAATAAGAACTCCAGATACCAAGGCCTCGAGAGAGCTTTTCTTGTTGGCAATACTGTCTGTATGTTGTAACACATCAATGTCAGGAAGACAAAATATCCAGAGGATATCCTGAGGTTAGTAACTTTGCATTTGGAACCCTCCTGGATTATATCCTGTGACTCTCTTTTTTTGGATGATTTGAGTATGTATCCTTTCCCTACAATAAACACTAACCCTGGGTATCATGGTTTACACTGAGTTCTGTAAGACCTCCACTGAATGACTTTATCTGAGAGTGGTTTTGTAAACGCCCCAAATTTGCAGGTAGTGTCAGAAATGAAGGCAGCCTTAGGGACTGTGCCCTCAGATTTTGCAATTTGTTAATTTGTCAGTGTTTTAGCACAGTAGTAATCTTTACTGCACATCAATATTAGTTGATATCTACCTCTGTTGCAAATTTTTGAAAAATATTTAAAGTACGTATATGACAAAATAAATAGCAGCAGCTCTATGTATTGAGTGTTAACTAAATGTGCTAAGAACTCCAAATGCACTGAAAGCTTGGTATATCATATTGGTCTGTGAAATGCATATTTAATGCCCATTACCAAAGAAGATAAATAAGTAACTTGTTTAAGATTCACCGCCTCATGTGTGGTAAAGCTAGAACTCAAAACCAGCTCCATTTCAAATCCTGCATTCAGAACAACTGTCAAATGCAGCCGCTCCCTGTTAGCACAGCTCCCAAACCTATTTTGAGGCTGGGTTGATTAAGACTGAAATATCTTAACGCTAAAAAAGTATGTAATTTTGATTAACATGATTAGCTAAAATATAAGGAATAGCTAGTTTAGTCACATGAATATAGCTCTGGCCACTTTCCATGAACCCAAAATATCATATATTTGTTAGTTGCAAAATTATATCTACAACAGATTGTGCTATTGACTTCTCAAAGTTTCAAAAGAGTATCAGCTAATTAGGGCAGCTGTGAAATCTCAGGCAGATTCCACTACCTTCATTTGACAAAACATGCTGCCAAGATGCTCCAAAATATGTAAAATTTAACTATCAAACACTTGCAAAATCTTGTGTAACTAAAGCTCATTCTATTAATATGGGAGAGGTTTCAAACAATTAAAAACAGGAGAGGCATATGAGATATCAGAAAATGTCTCATAAACTAAAGATGGAGTATTCTTTGTGCACAAACACAAGGCTATACAGTATTACATACATTTAGGTGTATATATAACAGTACATGTATAGAAACAGGTGAGACTCAAGCTAAACAAATTGAATAGAATCACAAATCTTCTGGAGTAGGCATATATAGGAAGTATACAGGCATGAGGAGAACTACGGTAGAAAAAGCAATATATTGAGCATCAGAATTTCATGAATTTGAATCTCAGGTATGTCACTGTGTGATTTTGCTCTTATTTTCTCATCCAGTAATTGTAAAGACTAAGTGAGATCTAATACATTTGGAAAATATATGCTAAACCATTATATTCAATAAAACTTAGTTGAGCATACTCAATTTTTATGCTTATATCTTACATTATCATTAAATGTGATATACTATCATAGTTTAACATAGTATAACATTAATTTTCTTATAACTGAATTTTTGGCTTTGTTATGAGAAGAATCGTATCTCCCCCCAAATTCATATGTTTACCTTCTAATGCCCAGTACTTCAGAATGAAACTACTTGGAAATAGGGTCTTTAAAAAGGCAATTAAGTTAAAATGAGGCTGTTAAGGCGGGCCCTAATCCAGTTTGACTGGTGTCCTTCTAAGAGGAAATTTGGACACACAGAGAGATGAGCATGTGCACCCAGTGAGAAAAGACCATGTGAGGACACAGCCAGAAGGTAACCATCTGTAAGCTGAGGAGAGAGGCCTGAGGAAAAATCAAACTTGCCAACACCTTGATCTTAGGCTTCTAACCTCCAGAACCATGAGGGAGTACATTTCTGTTACTTAATCCATGCAGTTTCAGTTTGCATTTTGTCATGGTGCTATTTTCTTATGGCAACCTTGGAAAACTAACACAGCCTTCTAATAAAAAAACAGTTTTCAAGGTAACAGCTAATTGCCTGTACAAATGCTTGTTCTGACATTGAAAAGTGGTCTCTGCTACACTAGTTCTCAGTGCACCCAAGCATGAATCACATAATCAGAGTAGGTAAGCCTTCTCTCTTTACCTGGAAGATGCTTAGGAGACTTTCCTTCAATGTGTGCTCTTGGGGTTCCCATTTCTGAAACATAATCTGGGTCCAGTCTGCCATGCTCTCTCTAAGAAGGCAGAACTAGTGGCTCAATCCCCCGTGGATTTTTTTCCCTAAATTGACCTTTAACTACTACCTTCTTTATCAAGTAATTTTTTAGGATCATTTTTATAACTTAAAAAGCAATATGAAACGTAATTTCCCTAATTGAAAAAGCACTGAAGCTTATGTTTTTGGTACCTCACACAAGACCCAGGATAGTGCCTTCCTAATATAAGCATAAAAATGATGTTAAATTAATGAAAATTTTTAAAAAGCAATTAAGAAGTGAAAATATATAAAATATTTTTATTTTGTATTTATTCATCAAATAATAGTTCATAGATATTGCACTAGCAAATTAACAAATGTTCTTGTTCTTTCTCACTTTATTTCTATTTGCCCTCTACAAACACACAACTGCTTGCACTTTGGTTTTATCTGGTCTCCTACTATGCCAGCAGCACAGTTATTTAGAATGGATAAATTTAGCCTAGACACAGCTCTCCATTCCTTACCCATAGATCAATGGTTCTTGACACTTTCATTGTCAGATATCTCTTTCACAACCTGATTAAAAGCTATAGGTTTTTTGTCCCCAAACTGAGACACACACACACATATACCTTTGCAGTCAATATCAGTTCACAGAATCTCAGAACCTGTGTCTATGAATGCCTTCTTAAACACTCTTTCCTTCATAGGCTATCATCATGAAGATCACTAGCTAAATGTAAGAAAGGGGTATGTGAGAATGGCCATGTTTCCATTTGAGGAAAATATACTAAATTCCTGAGAAGGATCTATGTATGCATCAGGCATAGCATCAAACTTTCATGATGGTGCAGAAATAACTTCAAAGAGCACTCAGCAATGTGCAGAAGTCATAATAGGATATAACTTACAGTTAACTAATTACATAGTAATATTTTATCATGTTGCTTTTCATTGTTTTAACCAGAGAGGTATTTAATTTTGCTTTTATTGAATTAAGTTTTTAAAAACTTTCTGTAAGGGAACAAAAAAAATCTAAGTGAGATCATGCCTGCCTGAATGTGGCTTAAAGTCTACTTTAAAAAATAGACATGTCCACAGAAAACAACAAACAAAGATGCAAAGGGAAATAAAATGTGACATGGTAAGTGCACAAATAGCTAGCCCAAAGGTGTCTAACAAGACAATGGGCGTTATTCGTGCTCATTTGAAAATCTCTCTCAGCACTATGAGTGGAAGTAGAGAGCCCTACGAGTCCAAATAATGTAATTCTTATACTTGTGCCTGAAATTCCTAAACCATAAACTATTATTTAAACAGTCAAACTGGGACATATATTTGTTATTTTGATAATATTCGATTCATATTTCCTGGAAGAAAACTATTTTATTACTCTATGAAGATGAAATAAACCTAGCAGAACAAGAATTATTATTCTATTTATAAAAAGTTAAACAATGTTCTTGGATCAAATGCCCAAAACTATAAGTATGAAATCTAAAGCATGACTTTGAAGTAAGGGTTAATCAGGAATATCAGTGTATCCCTGTGTTTGGAGAAGCCTGAAAGTAAATGCAAGGCATATAACTAATCTCTAAAGCTAAATATTACGATTGTATTAACCTTCCAACATTTATCATATCCAATTCACATTCACCCAGAAAATTCCCAACACTTCCTTAGTTACATATAAATTTAAGTGTGACAATTTTACTTCATATAGTAAACAAATGCTATATAATAGAGCAAATCTTAATATTGCATTTCCTCCTATACTCCTTCTTATACTCAACACGAACAGTGGGAAAAAAACAGATATAAAGAATTATGTTCTTTTTAATGTTATTTTTCCAAGGTAAATATGGGCAGAGTTTTGGACTGAAAGAAAATATGGCCTCCAGTCCCAGTCTGACCACTGACATATTGACTTTCATAGATCTGACATCTCAAATTTATATTAGTTCTGGCATTTACTAGCTACTTCCTAACCTCCAGGAATAGAATGAGATTGCTATAAGTATCATAAAGTGAAACAAGTTTTGGTTTCTTTTCACTTTCTCTCTTTCTTTTCTTTCTTTTTTCTTTTTTCTTTTTTTTTGCATTTAGCTTTATGCAATGAGCATATACTCCAATGTCAGATGTATAGATTCAAATTTAGGATGCATAACTGATTAACTATATAACTTTAATTGATTATAAGTGATTTTTTTTTCCTTTGTATGACCCAATTTCCTCATCTGGAAAATGGGAATAAGAGCACCTAAATTATAAGGATGTTGTGAGGAGTAAAAGGGTAATGTATCTGAAGCAATTAGAAGCATGTCTCATATTTAATGATTAAATAACAAGCATTGATGAAGTCTTATTTATTTAAAATTGTTATTGATGTTTTTCTAAGTATTATACTTGAAGACATTCATAAGAGACAGGAAAAACCCCTACTTTCAAATCCCTAACATTTCATTTCCTTGAGTTAAATTCATCAATGCTTATAAGACAAACAAAAGGCGCGCCATCTCAAAATTTGGCCAGACTAGCAGGCTTTATTCAACAAACAGTAAATTGCTTCTGAGAAGATTTTCTAATTTGACTTGAGAGATCAAACAGGCAGGAATGAGTATGTTCCAACACCTCAGTATAATGCTAATGATTTTTTTTTCATGTTGAATTAATAGGATGGAAATGTTTGTGAATTCGGTAACTGTTGGGAACAGTGGGAGAGCTTCCACCAGCACACAGTGACAGCCCTGTACCCCTCATACGGCTGTGTTTAGATGTGTTTAGATAAACAGATAAAACAGGAATGCTAACAGTTTGTCTAGAGTGCCCTAATCTTAAATTAATAGTAATTATTTCCACTAATAGCAGATATTGAACATCTCCTCCATCCCATGGAGAATTTGTATATTTATTTATGTGTGCATGAATGGGTAATTTGTTGTGCACATAAAGTAAGATTTATGTTTTGAAGCAGGTGAGTGGCTAGAGCTTAGCTGTTTGATTAATTATCACAGCAAGAAATGATTAAGATTTACCAACATGGAAAGCATTTTTGCTTTGCTCAAACACATTATTACCTCCTTAGATCCTTTCACTGGCTTCCAAATGCCCTCTGTTTAAAATTTAAATGTTTTCTGTGCATTTATATTGAGCTTTTCTACTCTCAGAAATACTATTACTAACTAATTCATTTCTGCTCATTTCCCCATAACACTGATACAATTAATAAATATTTTTTCTTGGTGCATTCTCTTCCCCATTCACGTGGCCTCATCTGTGTTGCCATGTCTTTCATTTGTCTGTTCTTTTAACTTCATGTTGCAAACAATATAATGTGAATGCTTCTTTGTAGTGTACTTTGCTTATAATACCTAAGAATATTACACGGTTATTAAAAAAATAAAATGAATTTTCAGGTATAAAGGTGTAATTTTACTAACTTTAATTTTTAAGAATATTAATAGAGTAAGTAACAATGGAATAAAGGGATAATGAAGCAGGAAACAAAATATGGTTTAATGCCATTACTAATAAAATATCTCTAAAACAAATAAGCACACAAATTCAGTTGACATTTCTAAAAAGAAAACAGAAAAAATAAATATAAGTGTGTACAATTTAATTTGTATAAAAGAGATTTAGGAGTCTTTTTTCTACAAAGTTAACATGTCATCTAGTCTTCCTTTGATAGGGAACTTGGCATCAAACTTATTTAAAAATAAGTAGTACTATCTTTACTTAGGAAAAGCAAATTTAAATCACCAAAACCAGATTAAATTTTCACACCACGTTGGTTAAAAATATAAATCAATATTTTGGAGAACCAATATTGGAAGTGGTAAGAATAATCGTTTTGGGTATTGTGTATAGTAAGTGGTTCAGATTGCTAAATGCAGTTGTTTCTCCTCCTCAGCTTTTAGGATTTGTTAATTTCTTGCTCCTTTTTCCCCCTAAATGGCAGTGCTAAGATAATTTTATAAAGCTTTTATGCACAAGGATATATTTATAACGAAATACAGGTTGTCTAAATCTGCTTAATAAGCATATGCCATGACTTTAACTCTTTTCAGTAGAGCATTTCAATTGTTACCAACATGTTTTGTTCAAACTCCAGAACACAGAGAGAGAGAGAGAGATGTTCCCTAAGTGTTATGTATACTTGTGAGGATATATACTAAATTGGAAATGGAGCATTTGGCAAATAAATTGAGAATTTAGTTATTACATAGTTTTTACCTACAATGTGTTTTACTTACATATACACATACAGGGATGGGCAAAAGAAGTTTAATAATTATTAATAATACCGTAATTAATGAATAAAAACACAGGAATAAACTGCATGTTTCGTATACTCACAGCTATAAACCTACTTTTGCCATACCCTGAATACACATATACATTTATAATATAAAAATAACCTTCCTAAATGTTATTTTTGCCAAACATTTACCAAATTGATACACACACATACATACACATACACGATGAAGCACACGCATGCATATATACTTTCCATATTTTAAGAAAATATCTAATTAATATTTCCATTTCATGAAAACATGAAGATAATCACTAATTGTGGTGTCTAGCCTCTAAAACTGTACTGTCAGACTTTGCTCATTGCACAGTAATCATAAAGAGACCATTAGGATCAATGCTGGGGACTTTTTGATGTAGTTCGGGATACAGTGTGGTACGACCCAGTCACAACAAAAACATTTAAGGAGGTAAAGAAATCATTAAAGCCAGATCATTAGCCCTTCATATCTTGGGTTCAGTGGTACTGAACATGCACATTCAAGCAGAAGACTTGAATTGCTGATATATCCCTATACAAACTGTGAATTTTCGAGGTATGATAGCTTTAGAGTGGTGGTGATACACTGACAAAGCTATCATAATGATTTAAAGAGCTGTTATGAATTATAAAGATCAAAACCAATAGCAATGGATGCATATAGAGTGAATTCTTCTAAAATTATGTTTTGTAATTTTTTGGACAACTTCAATGAGATCAATTTTATTTTATGTTTATATTGGCTTGTTTATATAGTTGTCAGAAGTCAAATTTACTCCTGAAGTGGATGAACAAACAGTAGTTAAACCATAACAAATCACAGTAGAAGGTTCAGGACTTTCTCCCTTTCTGAAACTGTTCAGATCATGCAAGTACATGTCACTAAGCTAATTCTCTAGAAGTAGCCATGTATTTTCAAATGCTGGTGCGCATTTGCTCCAGTCCTGACTAGGCTCCGTAGAGGTACTTTAAAATTTGTGTTATAGTGTCTCTACTTGATCACACAGGTGTGTTGTGTCAGCACAGCAGACTCAAAATGCAGCTCATGGAAAGTTGCTCATGGTGGCTCAGGAAAAGAATACAACAGTGAAAACTATATAATTAGTGAGATCTGAATCCCCATTTATAGTCATCATTATGAAAACATAGTATTTCTAAAGGGTACACATGCAAAGACAGGCATGAATCACTCAACTAGGTCACTGGCTTTTCAGATGCAAAAATTTTGTCTTTTTAAATGTCATTTTGCAGTAATAATGTGATATGGATGTAGGGAGCATTCCATCAACATTTGCAATATATAACAGTAGGTGTGTTTGTCTTTAATTTTGCCAGTATTTTTGACAATCAACAACTATGATGATAGGATGATCAAATCCATCTTCACCCGCCTGCATCCACTCCAGGATCAATATCAACAAATACTGCATCATAATCAGCAGTCATTTATGAAGAACATTGCCTTTCCTATTCCTACTAGCAGCTGAACACCAACATTTAGAAAGTGTTTTCAGTATATTTTAAACTGAAATTGCACAATGCCTAAAATCAGGATTAACGTCTGTACTACACGTTGGACACCTACTCCTTGCCAACTTTATACCTGTAGGTTTCAACACAACCTTCTGGTTTAAACCCTGATTCAGAAATAGAATGAACTAGGAGACAAAATCTACTTGATAATCAGAGACGTGACACTGATCCATCACTTCATGCTAGTTCTACAACAAAAACATCTTGTAAGAGGAAAGGATCAGAATCAGAATAGAACAAATGAAGTGAAGGCACAATGAGAATTGGTTTTTAATCCCTCTCTCTCTCTACCTGTTCCCCTCCCCCGCCTCCCCCCCTCTGTCTGCCTGTCTCTGTATGGGACAATGAAAAGATGCCCCTGTCCTGCCTCCTTCAGGTCTGCACTCCCCAATACTTTCTTTGTTCTGGTGTGGCTGCGGTTTCACCCCTCACAGCACCGGAAGTATGGTATGGCCTACGGATGCCGGACCAGTTCCTAGTTTCCTTGCGTCAGAGAAAAATCAATTATCCTCTTTTTGTTCTACTCTGTGTCCTGTCATTGAGTTGACATCTCCCTATCAGAGGTTACACAGGAGTGGTGGGGGAGATTTATCGGCCTTGGAGACAAGAGTCATTTACGAACCACGTGCTGAGACATGAACCTGTATATTTCTTCTTCTCAGTCCAACGTAAAAATCAGAGTATGTCCTTGTTTCAATCAAGGGAGGCTCTACTGTCCTTCCGAGAAATATACAGCTTGTTTGAAATTAAATTTACTGGGATGATGTTGGTTAATAACATTATATAAATTTCAGTTGTACAACTTTATAACACAACATCTGTATAATCCATCTTGTGCTCACCACCTGAAATCTAGGCTACTTCCCTCACCTTTTATTTGACCCCCTTTGCCCTCTTGTCCACAGATTTTAAACATAGGAGGCACTTAATCGTTATGTGGAGCAAAGGGGATGGGGGCATAGAATGAGCGCTGCTGAAGTTAAAGTGGGAACTTCCAGACAGAAGGCTGTAACTCCAGAAACTGGGATTAGGGGAACAAAGGAGGCCTATTTCCTGTGCTAATGGAAGGAATGGAGGGGTAGGGAAGGCATCTCCTCCTTGTGTGAAAGGGGCCTAAACTAAGAAGTGCATTTTCTGCTTCTCTCTGTGCCCTCCTATCACTGAAGCTGCCTTTGTTTTTATGACAATAAAAATCCACACCTCCTTCCTACAGAAAATCCATCTTTGCAAAAATAAGTAAATAAAATAAAACATAAATCATAAAAGCATAAATCTGAATGCCAAATGAAACCTTACTATAACAAAGTATGACATATAATCAGCTTAAATGAATCCATTGGAAAAAAATATGTATCTTGGGTTAAATTTTTTAGATCTAAATATGTTTTGCCTAAAGTAAACATGAGGAGGTTTGGAAATAAAATTTCAGAATAAATACAGAAGTGAAATGATCATAGCCAGAGCCATGAAACACTGTCAATAAGGAAGCAGGAGTGGATATATTAATATTAAATTCATATGTAAACCTTTTGAGGCCAGATGATGTATCTAACTTTTAAGTATAGTGTTTAAGATTTCTTTAAGACTGAGTGAGCTCAGGTTAATGAAGATAGCTTTGTGAGACATGAAATATCTGAATCATAAGTAACATTTAATTGTGCGTAAAACCATAGCTTATAACAAACAGTTAACAGTAGGTCCAGACATTCTAATCTTCTTACTTTATATTTTTACTAAGTTCTCCCCTATGCCTTCTAACATCCCTACCTTCTTTTAAGGGACTCAGGTTGTTTTTTTGTTTTTTTTTTGCATCTATATTTCATAATAACATAGATACTTTGCAAGTTCTAAAGAAGAGCAAATAGACCAACAATTCGTCAAATATATTTTATTTCATTTTAGAGATACATAAAAAGGAATACATTTTGCCCCCTGGCAAATTCTTTTATCTTTTATTCCTGTTTGAATCCCCCAGTGACTTCAAAGAGAAATTTTCTCTGAGAGATGTGAGGTTTGTAATGTATAAATCTAAGTTATAAATGTCAAGACATGAAATAACAATGATTCACTTTGTTTTAACTAATGAAAAAAGCCAACAAAAACAAAAACAAGTTAAAAAAAACTCACTACTAAAATATCTTTATCTTACTATAGGAGACAAACTTCCACTAAGTTCATCCACCAATGATATATAATTTGTACAGTTCTGTGCTATATTAACAATTCTAAGTGGAATGATATGGCGAGCTCCCAAAAACCAGAAACTAAAATGTTATTCATTCTAGTACTGTCCTGTTTTCAGTGCAATCATGGACATTTTTCCTACACTAATATTGTAGCCACCAGCCTCATATGCCTATTTAACAGTTGAAATGTGGCTGGTAGAATGGATGGACTAAATTTTTCATCATATTTAATTTTTAATCAACTAAAATTTAAATTGAAAAAAGCCACATGAGTGTATTGGTTACCATACTGAACAATACAGTTCCAATTGTACTCTTGGAACTGGTGATCTGCTAGGCAGGTGTGCAATCAAAAGTGAAACCAGTATTAAGCTCACGGTTAATGCTGGTGATAGTAAACAAGTAAATGAATAAACAAAGCACACTGGAAAAGAAGTTTCCTAGCACACTGGAAAAGAAGTTTCAAATGCAAACTGATAAGAAGAAAAGCATGTCACAAGATTCATATCCGTAGTTCTAAACAATCTTGGTAGGTTCTCAATATAATTTTTGTTAAAGGAATTTTCCACTTAAAATGAAAATTAATGGGAGGAGGTAATCCAATCAGGGAAAGTGGCACAGAGGAGCTGATTGGAGAGGTACAGTAAGCAGAGCAGACCTTTTTTCTCCTTTTTTCAAGACTTTTTTTGGTCACTCTAGTTAAATAATACAATATTCCTGCTTTAAGTAGTGTGGCAAAAGGCACAAAGTATGCAATAACTTATTTACACATAAGGCATCCAGTCAATCCAAACTGTCAAAAACACACATTAATACAAATCAATATTGTGAACAAAAACTTTTTTGTAATAAGTTAATATAAAATCTATATTTTTTTCTGTTAGGTTTAGAAATGTATTGATTATAAATAAATGAGATTAATTATTTCTTCTTCTTCTTGTTCATAACATGATGTTGTCCTCTATGTCTTTCTGAACTTATCCTTTTAAATTAAGTAATTTCTTAACCTTTTCTTCATTCTCTTTGTTGGAAAAGGTGTGTGAGTGTGTGTGTGAGAGAGAGAGAGAGTGAGAAATGCTGGCATAAGGAAAGGGTAAATTCACTTCTGAAGTAAATCTTACTGTCTAGAGTTTTCAAGAAATATTTTATGAAGAGATTAAAAAATACAACACACTATACATAATTTAAACAGGCTTTAGGAGTTCTGATTCCTTGAGAATTTCATAAAGAAGCATAATTGTTGTTCATGTAGTTTTACAATTATGTAATAAATACATTAACCAGATGAAATGGATATAAGTGTAAATACATCAAGCATTTATATTAGAAATGAAGATGGCAAGTTTAGTTCTTCCTAGATCAAATAATCCCCAAAATTAAAAGATTAAAATTTTAAAATTACTTGAATCCATAGAACCAAAAATTTGCTCATCTCAAGGTAGAAACATAAAACTTCATAGTCATTATGATTATGAGAGTCAAACAAAATCATTTAATTTCTCATAATATTCTTATAAAGCAGATATTATCTATTCCTTTTCTACAGAGAAGGAAACTAGTACCTATGAATATTAACTAAATTGCCTTTTTCACAGTTAGCAGGCTAAAAATACTTTTGAGAGTCAGAACTGTGTTTTTCTTTTCTGAACCTACAGTACATAGTTAGGTGAGTGACTGACATATCTCAGGCACACAGAATAAGTCTGTTTAATTGAAATATAGTATTGAAGTTGGGAACAAAAGTGAGCTTTGGCATTAAAACCTATCATCTTTCCACTGTATTGCATAATACTCTGTTGAATAAAGGGATATAATTTTTTGTCATATATATGTGTGCATATATATATATATATACATTCTGTACATTGTAGATCTCTTTTGCTTAACTTCTTTAATGAGAAAAAACAATTTCAGTTTTCTTCAATGCATATTAACTATGTTCCAAAAAACACAAAACTGAAATAGGGGTTCTAGGGTATTGGGGGATGAAGGTAGAGGGGTCCCATAAGTCTATCATTTGAGGAAATAAGTATATCCTCTAGATATGAAAGTATTGTCCAAGAAAACAAATGTAAATAAAACAATAGAAGCTCACAAAGGGAAAATTTCCAATAAATAAGAAATTTTCCAAGAAATGCTTTTGAATCGCAGACTCATGTGTCTTTATGACAAAGGCCTAGGAAAGCCTCTGCCCGTGAGTGGCTTTCTGTGCATGTCAAAGTCCTTTGTATCCCTCAGAGCTCTCAACATGGTGCCTTATGAATAATAAGTGCTGGGTATATATAATCATATTTTGCTTAATACCATGGACCTGCAGAAGGTCCAGAGTAAACAGCTGCATTACTCAAGGGAGTAAAGATATGGCTGCTGTTTACGACAGTCGAAAATTAGATTGAGAGCTACGAACTCATAATTAAATGCCTATTGTGGGTGAAGCAGTGACTTTAGTATTTAAGAAAAAAGCTTGTTAAGTTCATAATTAATATATTTTTAAAAACTATGAGTACTCTAAATAAGATAAATATGGATATGTTAACCAAATCCTAGCACACTGGAAAAAATAAAAAGTTGAGGAATCTTGAATGAGATGAATGTAAACAGATGTTTTGTAAACTATGAGTTTTTTTATAAATTTATTGAATTAATTATCATGTAAGTTATACAGCCTGAATATGTAAACAGCTTTAGGAATTCTATTAGATAATACACTGTTGTTCATTATTAAAGATAATTGAGGAATATGGGCAAAATCTCCACATCCTCTGATGTCGATATCAATGAAATTAACAAGGTCTTTTTTATAGAATAATCTTTGATGTAATTCTAGTCTTATCCCCATGCTTCTAATCTAATTCTAATTCCAATCCCCATGTCCCTGAGTTTCATTTCTGAACCTTATACTATTTTGCAAAATAGATATCTGAGTCTGTGCCAACGGCCTATGGTGGATATTGGTAATTTTATAGCAAATGCTGTTCTCTGCTTAGCTGGGAAGATTGCCCATCGAATCATATTTTCCAGCACTCTCATCTGCTAGGTGTCGTCACGTGATTGATTTCTGGACCAACTGGTAGGTTAAATCCTCAGCGCTCTCTCCTGCCACCTTTTCTAGAGTGACACTGGAAAATGCCATTTGAAGATGTCAGAACTCCCCTTCCTTGAGGTCTTTGAATGCCTTCATGGAGCACAATTATTCATTGGCCTGGAATAGCTTTTATGGACCATTAGAATAAAATTGCTTGTTTTACATTATTCTTATATTATTGCATTCTTTATGTCACTCAATTATTTTAGTTCTCTTGAAAAAGGCTTGGTTTAAATTAACAAATACAGTAGTATAGTTCTAAGAGTTCAGTCCCAGGTTTATTTAGATTATCATCATTGAGTTGTTTCATTTATTTATTCATTTAATTTCTATGTGTCCTCATTAACAAAATGAAAATTCCTAGAATGTTCAAATGATGAAAAATAGACTAGAGTTTACCTTTCAGAATCTAGGATTAGATTTTAAGCATGACTTAAAAAAACAGAGTCAAACTTATATAGCACATATGGGAAAAATATTAACTCTCCCACCCCAACAAGGAAAATCTATGTCTGACCATGTAGAAAGAAAATATCCAATTGCAATTATTCAACCTCCTCTTATGCACAGCTAGTGTCAAGTATCTCAACACAAATAAAATGAAGAGGGTTTTGTGTAGATGAAAAAGTAAAGAAGTACAGAAACACAATTATACCAAATAATAGAGTAAGGTCTTCCAATTTTCTGTTATTAAAAAACTTAAATGGCTCAAAGGCTTAGTCTGAATTTCTTCATGTATTCTTAAATGGATTAGAAATTTAAATGCCAATAATTATTTCTTAAATACATCCAACATTATTACATGTCTTGGCATGATATAAAGGTAAAAATATGAAAAGTAAACAGGTTGTTTTTAAGCTGTATATCTTAAGTTTATTTCTTTGATATTATGAAACAGATTATGGCAATTCATTGAGTCAGTCCAAATAATGAGTATCTAAATTCATTAGCACAGAACTTGTAGGAACTGAAAAAAAATCAATAAATATATGCTATAAATCATTTTGCATTTAAATGCAGAGTTCAGTATTTAAAATAAATGTATAGTGAATAAATTTTAGAATCATAAGACTACTTATGTATTTTACCACATATAATGCACACCCACATTTTTGTGCACATTATACACAGAGTTATTAGACCCATGGTATGTAATCATTATACCCATGTATAATGCACATCCCTAATTTTCTCTCATTAATTCAGGCAAAATAGTGTGCACTATACATGGCAAAATACGGTAACTTTAGTGTGTATATTTTGTGTTTATATATATTTATATCAATTTTATAGAGCAGAACATATATTTCCTTTACAATCTATATACATAAGTAAAGGAGGAGATAATAAATACATATAAAAGTAGAAAGATAAAGAGAATTCAGACCAAGCAATATATAAACAAGAATAACCTATATTTAACTAATAGCAGTTGTATTGAAAGATAAAACCAGACCCAAATAAAAGTCAATATTTAGTAGCAAGGATGTCAAGTGTGAAAGCACAAAGGAAATGAAAATATGGCTGGATTAAGGTTAAGATTAATTCCACTAAGGCCAATAAGATTTTAATTCTAGTTTTAAAAAATAACTGATATGGTCAAATAATTCATACCTGTGATCTTCTCCTACCCCATTTTTCTAGAGATGCCAGAGAGAATTCCAAGACAGGAAGAAATTATGCTGTCACACTAAATATAAAGAGATCAGAGATCATGCTTATTAATAGTGTGGCATTTGGTAAGAGTGGTATCATGAAGGTTGACTGCAAGGTCCATTGGGGAAGAAAACCATGAGGTTGACTTCCAAGGAGACTTGGGTCAAGGTTGGCTGGTCTAGATCTCAAATTTTTTAAACTAGGTCTCAGAAATTAATTTTCTTCGATAGTTAAAACTGGGCAATTGTATGCAGGACTTTCTATTTTATACTCCTAAAGAGGTGGAGTGTAAACAATTCTATATAGAGAAAATAAAAATACACTAATCAATCATGCACACACACAAATGTTCATATAGAGAAAAAAAAAAAAGCTTTTGAATCTCATTCTGTCCTTTTTCTACAGAAAATTTTACTTCAGTTTTAAGCCCTGGCTAGTGTGGGTCATTGGACTGAGTGCCGGCCTGCGAACCAAAGGGTCACCGGTTTGATTCCCAGTCAGGGCACATGCCTGGGTTGCAGGCCAGCACCCCAATAGAGGATGTGCGAGAGCTAACCACACATTGAAGTTTCTCTCCTCTCTTTCTCCTTCCCTTCCCCTCTCTCTAAAAATAAATAAATAAAATCTTTAAAACAAAAGTTTTAAAAAGTCAATGTCATTTAAAAGATATCACCGAGACAACAAGGAGCTTATGACTCAGACAGGAGTTAACTTTAATTCCTTTGGGTTACAGCCATTAACATTTGCATGTAAAACTTTTTATAGAGATTATATGAGATGTTCCAATTCCAGACTTTGAAACGATCATGGATAATTAAGTTATACCTCTATTAAGCTAATGGTTAAAAGACTCTAAGAAAGTGACAGGAATTTTCATAATATAATATCATTTTATAATTTAGCTTAAAAATGTCTGGTTTCTAAGATGAAACAGAGGAAAAAATGAAAGGAGCTACACAATTATTTTGCATCCGCTAAAGCAAGCCAATGGAACAGAGTTCACAGTCATATGCAAGGCGACTTCAGTAACAAAGAAGCAGGAAGGCTGAGGTTCTTCAGCTTCCTCAGTATCACACAAATTCAGCGATTTCTTTGGGAAGAAGTGACTGATGCAGAAAATAATAATACAGCTTTGAATCATTATTAGTGGTATGTCCATGTATTTTTAAAATCTTGGTTTCTTGATGTTTTCTATTAATGTATATATAAATATATGTACATATAATTTGTTACTGAAAAACCTGAAATAGCATAAAAATACAACAAGATGAAATAAAAAATTTTCTTTTCTTTTTAAGAAAAATTTTACTGCAGTTTTCCATTATCATTTAGTCCCCTTATACCTCTTGTCCCTCCAACAATTATAACACTGTTGTCCATGTTAATGAGTCTTTTTCTTTTTGCTCAATCCCTCACGTGCCCTCAGCTGTCATCCTACTCTCTATCTATGAGTATGTCTCTAGTTTGCTTAGTGGTTTAGTTTGTTCAATAGATCCCACAAATGAGTGAAATCATAAGGTACTTGTCACTCTCTGGCTTATTTAACTTAGCATAATATTCTCCAGGTCCATTCATACTGTCACAAAGGGTAATTTTTTTCTTTTTTATGGCTCAGTAGTATTCCATTGTGTAAATGTCTCATAGTTGTTTTATCCACTAATCTACCAATGGACACTTGGGCTGCTTCCATATCTTGGCAATGGTAAATAATGCTGCAATGAACATAGGGGTGCTTATGTTCTTTCAAATTAGTGTTTTGGGTTCCTTCGGATATATTTCCAGAAGTGGGATTGTTGGGTCAAAAGGCAGATCTACTTTTATTTTTTTGATGTATCTCCCATACTGCTTTCCACAGTGGTTGCACCAGTCTGCATTCCCACCAACAATGTAAAAGGGTTTCCCTTTCTCCACATCCTTACTGTTTGTGATTTGTCGGTTTATTGTTGATAGCCATTCTGACAGGTGTGAGATATCTCATTGTGGTTTTAATTTGCATTTCTCAGATGTTTAGTGACATCGAGCAACTGGTCATATATCTATT